>OZ024829.1:69855266-69859209 GCA_964016985.1 Anodontia alba
TTTAATTGATAGCCGCTATTAAATTATGGATAATTGACAGAATGAAAAGATAATTAATCTTTTAGAGAGAGAGAGAGAGAGAGAGAGAGAGAGTTCATTTGAAATTTAAATGTCAATACAAAATCTCGTGCTGTAGTACATAGTAACAACAGGACGGTCTTTCATCCCCTTTTATAAAAAAAATGTCATTTTGTCTTTTTGTCAGTTAATCCAGAATATTTCTGGTACTGATCAGCAATTATCATGTGAACTACAGACAAACCTGCACTAGCCAAGCGCCTAAGGGAAAATTAAAACTTGGCTGCTTAATACATGTAGATTTCAACTACTTTGCATTTAATGGGATCTGAAATAGTGGCCTTTCAGAGAGACTGTATATGATTTACAATTCCATTGCAAGTTACTGTTGTCTGAAAACTCTCATGACAAATTTCTTATTGTATGCTTAGATGGACTAAAAGTCGCCTATATACAAACTATACAATGTACTTTCATTAAACTTTTTTTTTTTTTTTTTTTCTCATTTCTTAATCGTGAATTGATTGGATAGATGTACGGACGGACACTCCACTGCTGTATTTTAAACGGAATTAACCTCTTAATCTTGTCCAAAATAACCTCTCTAATTCTAAATGTTCACCCTAACGGACAGATGTACGGATGGGTGGAATCATACAAGCCCCCTGATTTTTGTATGCAGAGGCATATAAATGTCGTGCGGAAATGCGTCTGGATATAAACTATTGCCGATTGTCATTTCTAATTACAACATTTAATGCGACCATCAACACTCACCAATGCATTTATCCCAAAATAGAGGTCTCAAAATGAGAACGAATTGACCAAAAAATATGAGTACGAGTTGACCAAAATAAGGACGAATTGACCAAAATGAGTATGAATTGACCGAACAGTGAGTACGGATTGACCAAATGAGTACGAATTGACCAAATCGATGAGTACGAATTGACCAAAATGAGAACAAGTTGATTTGAGTACGAGTTGACTTGAGTACGAATTGACTGGGAACCATATAAGTTTGTCATAACGTTATGTGAGTTTGTCATTTCGTTATGTAAGTTTTTCATTACATTATGCAGTATGATATTACTATGATGGCTTATTTCTGCCACGAGATAGCTAGTTAGCTATCGCGATAATTAAAACAATATCGTAATAACTTTAAATTTTCTGAAAACTTAATCTTGATAGTTTTTAAGTTTCCTGGAAATATTATTGCGATAATTTAGAATTATTATCTCAGTTAGTTTGCGTTTGTATGGAATCGTATTGGTACCCCCCATATATTTTTTTTTTCTCGTGGCAATATTTTTGTCATGAAAATGCAAAAATATCGAGTTTTTACTATACACTGTTTTCCATAAAAGTTAGATAAAAACAATGTTTTCACGTGTTCATTATTTCATTTTAATTTTATTTCGTTATAGATATTCTCGTAATTATATAAAACGACAACATTATGTGGTAATCTGTATTGTTTGAATATTTTGTACTGCACATTACAACATATGTTTTACGAAACAACGCCATGTTTTTTGCGGAACTGAAGTGCGAAGTGCTTTCACCTACTCTTTCACTTTACGGGAAGGTGCTAGATGGGGGCCAAATTACTGTGGCCCAAGAAGTTTGCGCCCAAACTCAGAAAATCTTGTAAACAAAATTAAAGTTCAGAATACTATTTTTATCTTTTTTAAAATAATTTCCCATTGAACAGGTTATTTGAATATTTCTATGACTTAATATTATCTATCATTCTTCAGACAGGCTGGGGTGGGAGGTTAGATACCCTTACCCGGGCAGCTTGCCCCCCATATCCCCCCAACACACACAGGGATGAAGATATCCTGGCCTTGGCAGCTTGCATCTTTACCCCCACCCCACCCCACCGCCCACCCCCCCCCCACCCCCACCCCACACCACCCACCTAGAAAGTTGCAAATTCAGATCAGAAAAGCAATTTAATCATTTCCAACTTAAAATTCTAATGCAGAGACATTAGAATGGTAGTAGTACCTGCTTTTACCTATTTTTTTCACTTTATGGGAAGGGGTTGGGACCCCTAACGGTTCGCTCCCAGCCTAAGAAAATCTTCTAAATAAAGTTTCAGAATATTATTTTTATCTTAACATTTTGAATTTCACATTTAACAGGACATTTGAATAATTCCAATATTTACTATTTCCTGTCTTTCTTCAGACAAGAAGGGGTGGGGAATTAGATACCCTACCCTGGGAAGCTTGCCCCTTCCCCCTCCCCCATCCCACCCCACCTCAGAAAAACAAAGCTCAGGTAATTGTTTTTATCTTTTTTTTAACAATTTCCCATTTAACAGGTCATTTGAATATTTCTATATTTCTATTATTTACCATTATATTTCTTTCTTCAGACAGGCTGGGGTGGGAAGTAAGATACCCTGGCCTGGGCAGCTTGCCCCGCACCCCTGGAAAAATGGGTAAACAGATCAGAAAAGCTATTTAATCATTTTTAACTTCAATTTCTGATGCATAGACATTAGATTGATAGTAATACCTGCTTTTACCTATTTTTTTCACTTTAAGGGAATAGGTTAGGGCCAAAATACTGTGGTCCTAGCGGTTCACTCCCAGCCTCAGAAAGTCTTGTAAACAAAGTTTCAGAATATTATTTTTATCTTGTTCAATTTGAATTTCATATTAAGCAGAACATTTGAATAAATCCAGTATTAACAATTACCTGTTTTTCTTAGTACAGGAAGGAGTGAGGGGGCGGGGAGGGTGATACCCTGGCCTGGGCAGCTAGCTTGCCCTCCACCCTCAACAAACCCATGGAAACTAGGCAAACTGGGATCAGAAAAGAATCATTCTGGAGATACATTTGGGGGGTGGACAGCCCAGAGGCAGCTGGCGCCATAGGCTACTGTATCTCTTGTTTTTCTGTATCGCATCCCTCACCTCTCCATTCAGAGAAAAGTAGGTTATGGTCGATATGAATATTGAAATGAATATCCAACAGGAAAGTCTAAATAAGTGATATTTGGAGTCTGTCAGCTATGAATATTGAAATTTAGAAGCTTGCACCTATACCAGAAAACTAGGAAATCTGTGGAAATCTGTCATGATATCTTACCTGCCCCACTTCCCTTTTAGAGAAAATCAGGTAATTGTCAATACATGTACATATATTATGAATATTGAAATGATTGTTCAATGGGAAAGTCTATTTAAAGTGATAAACTATCTTTTGGAATGGATCTGAGTCTGCCAAGTTTTCTTGCAAGCTTGGGAGCCTATATCTGTGCCACTCAATTTCCAGGACTATCCGGTAAAAGTGTATCATATCAGGTAAAAGATGAATATGAACCTAATTTATTTAAAAAGAAAAAAAAATCTCAAAAAAAGTTCTGTCAGGTCTTCTAGACGTGGGGGTTGGGCAAGCTGCCCAGGCCATGGTATCTCACCCTCCCCACCACACACACACACACACACACACACACACACACACACACACACACACACACACACACACACACACACATATATCTTCATTTTAAAGAAGAGGTGGCGGGGGGAGGGGGCAAGCTGCTCAGGCCACGGTATCTTATTCTCCACCCCTTCCAGTTTAGAGAAAAACAGTTGATGATCAATATTATTAATATTCAAATGACTGCTCGATAGGAAAATCTATTAAGTGATAAACTATCTTTTAGGAATGGAGTCTGTCAGGTCTTCTGGTAAAGGTGCAAGCTTCTGAGGTTCTCGATTTCTTCCTATCCAGTAAAAGACGCATATGTACATAAAAATCAGTTTTGCCATGTTTCTGTTATAAGGATTTTTATCTAAAAGAAGAAAAAAACCTTACTGAATTAAGTTGTGTCAGATTTTCTTGCGGTGGGGGGCGGGGGTGGTGGGCAAGCTGCCCAAGCCAGGGTATCTTCAACCCTGGA